>OZ029913.1:46062825-46099590 GCA_964023275.1 Norana najaformis | reverse complement strand
ATCTTGCCAGTATATTGACCTTTCTTGCAGACAATATTTCTGGTATAAGGCTGAAATTTGTCAGTTCCTCTGCATCGGATAAAGTGCTTTGATATCCTGGGTCGATCCATTGCATCAGTTATCAATTTCTCATGACATGAGGGTTCCTTCCCGTCTGATTTGCACATGTCATTGTTCGCCCTCTGCCGAAGAAACCTGGTGACCTGTCTAATTACAGCCCGTGTCAACTTTAAATGTACTACTTACAATTCTTGAACGGGTAGTTATAAATGGAACGCAAACTCACTAAACTCCCCATTGATCTGCGTACTGTAAGTTTCACTCAACAAATATGGGTCTCGACGTTCATATTTACATCATATGGTCCATGGACAAGGGACGCGGGACGGCTCTTGTTTTCCTTCACTTTTTTCTGCGGCTTTTTTAATATTGTGGACCATTCTTTTCTTTTGTTTTATTTCCAGCACTGGTTAGGAGTTTCTGATACGACTCTACATTAGTTTATTACTTAGCTCAGTCCACGTTCTCAGTTAACACATTTTAATGATGATTATTCATCTGGTGCTTTTGTTCACGTGTGACGTTCCTCAAGTTTCTGGGCTCGATCCTCTTTTGTTTACATTATGCACCCTAGCACTAGGTACATTTGATAAATGTTAATCTTTATTGTATTAATAAAGTTCACTTTGCAATAATAACTAAAGCAGCTGCGATCATGACATCTTAACATTTTTACGGACCAAGGATTACCAGCCGTAGTGTTTATTTATGCTCTGTAGTGAACAAACTAAACTTTTTGTATTGTCATTGCAATCTAATGGATATAAATGTAACAGTAGCAGTAACTTGTGACACGTCTGTGCAGCTGTTGTCCTTTGAGGAGGTGCAGTCTTGAATGGCGTCTAACAGACTCTTCTTTGACCCGTCGAAAACTGAATTTTTACTACAGGGCACTCCATAGCAACTTAATCTGTCTGAATGGCTTAAATCTTTTCAAACTACGTGACTCACTTGTTGAACCGGTTGATGCTGCTCGTATCGTAGGCGTAATTTTTGACTCTATGTACCTCACTGACTGTGTAAATGGTATCTGAGAGTCGTCATATATGCACAGTTGTGACATATGTAAAATTAGGCGTTATGTCCTCATGTTTTCAAGGATATTTCTGGCAAATGCATTGGTCTGTAGTCGCCTAGATTACTGTAACTGGTTCCTCACCGATATTGTTAAGGTTACGCCCCCGTGCCCCTTAATTTTGTTCAGGGACTCCATGTTTAGTCGGGCACCCGTTTCTTTTAATTTAATTGTCCTATGTCCTATGTCCCATGTCCTATGTACTATGTCCTATGTACTATGTCCTATATGTCTTATACCCCATGTCCTATGTACTATGTCCTATATGTCTTATACCCCATGTCCCATGTCCTATGTACTATGTCCTATGTACTATGTCCTATGTCCCATGTCCTATGTCCCATGTACTTTGTCCTATGTGTCCTATGTCCCATGTACTAAGTACCATGTCCTATGTACTATGTTCTATATGTCTTATACCCCATGTCCTATGTACTATGTCCTATGTCCCATGCCTAGGGTATATAAGGCAGTTAAGCAGCTGTAAGACATACAGTTGCGGACAGTTGCGGACAGAGTTGTATGGACAGAGAGCGTTAGTTCGTCGTAGGGCGCGGAGGACACACCCGGAAAATTCGTAGGCGAGGCTTAAGCCACGTAGTTCTTAGAACAGCGGCGGTAAAGAAGTTATAGCGGACTATTTGACGAACTGAAATACTTTTTGTCTGCGATTGTTGTTCGTAATAAAGTTTTAAACGGTGACTCTTCGTGTGGTGACTTTCTTTCCGAAGACCTCGGGAGGCCTACCCACAACACAGCGGACAGGAGGCCACAACTTGCCAGGAAGGAAAATGACACCCCCAGAAAAAACGTCACAATATCACAAAGTCAAACATGCGGAAACTCTAAACTCAGAACTCTTTGGCAGTGCATTTGCAATTGTAATTGCAATAACTGATATTTCAGAATTTGAGCACATGGTCTCTGAACTTAAGTCTTTGCACTGGCTTCCTGTTCAGCAATGGATCTGGTTGAAATTGGAGCTTCTAGTTTATGAAACAATAAATTCTGTCCAATAATAGTAGTTCAACTCTACCCTTAATTCCCAGATTTATCATTATTAGACCAGGTAATCTGATTTGCATATCTCTGGTTCTACCAAAAACTGTAGCTTTTCATGGTGAAAGAGATTTTACGGTTACTGGAAACAGAATAATTGACGCAGTGGTTTGTCATTTTGTGTAACTAAATAAAAGTTGCAGTCTGTTAAGATATCTTATGACTTATATCGTATGCCGATTATGATTTGCGAAGATACTGGCACCTTACCGGCGGCTGAATCTCTCTTATAACTTGTCAGCCTTCTTGAACCTTGTCCTCCCCCTTGATAGCCGCGGTTGTATATTTGCGAGTGGGATGTACTGAACTATAGCCTCTACCAAATTAGCAGTGCACGTATTCCCCACTCCCTAGACCGGTTGCCAAACTGATGTAGCATACGGACCGACGGCTCCCTCCCTGTTCGTCACGCAAAAGGCCCTCGTTTGGTGAAGCATGTCTGAGACGCGGTCCATGTTGATGGAGGCGGCCGGACAATGACGGAGACGATGACTCCGAAATGCTAATGCGCCAAAGTGGTGACTTTGAGGAATCTGAGCATTATTTGCATACTGATCGATTGCATACTTGTTGTTCTGAATGAACACTAACATCATTTGGGCTAGCAATGGAAGCCTTATACAGGTTGTTATAATGTGCTATATGATAGTTGTTCAGTTACATACATACATAAACATATGTACATGCATGCAAACATACATGCATACATACGTACATGTGGGGCGTTCGGCTTGTAACACGGAGAATACAGGTTCGAGCCTCCTCCTCTGAGACGGTTACTGTGCAGGGACATTGAGCAAATCCTTTAGCCCTACTCACAATTGGTCAGCGCCATCAATTTATGCCTAGTCGTTAGATAGTGGCGCTTAATAAATGCAGCAATAGTAGTACACACAAAGAATATACCCCAGCCTCCAAAATCCGAATTGTGTGTATATGTAGGCGCGTGCGATCTTTTGTTGAATTATAAAAGATTCATCTCTGATGTCCCTGTGACGCCATTTAGGGAACACTGTCTTCGTATCGTGCGGGAGTATTCAGACTGCCCGATTTCATTATAATTTGTCCAGTCAAGATTTGATGGTAAAACTGAACGGTAGATTAATTGTCCTCTCTTTCACGGTTCAAGGCAATTTTACGTTAGCCTAGACTGCACTGACGGTTGACTTGGGAAATATGATGTAGCAAATACTCAGTACATATTTTCATCATCTTTATTGTCATTACAACTGAACATATACATGGATAGAGCCTTTTTGCGAATTCGCTAGTTAATATGATAGTTAGGCTTATATAATTTTATGACGTCATTATAGCTAACATAACTTTTCATATCAGAATAGACTTTTTGGTTTTCTAAATTTTAATTGTAAATTACGGCTTGAACAAACCCAACTTTTTTGGAGTGTTCCAAAACCAAAATATTACTTTAGGGGTGTTCAAGAACCGAATCTTCATTATGAGTATTCCAGAACCCAACCTTACATATAAAATTTCCAAGGATTCATCGTTAGCTGAATCCAAGGATGGCTCGATGAATGGTTAGATGGATGGATAAATGGATGGATGGATATATGGATCAATGGATCAATAGACCGAAATGGCAAATGTCTGCATTTTTAAATGTTTTGTTTTGCTTCCGTTTAGTGTTTCCATGTTGGTCACCTGACCACTACTTTGATAACTCAGGGCAATCTTTGTTGGGTAATCCCCGCGCCCCGTCTGCAGAGAAGCCGTTAGTTGTCCTTCGCTCTTGAGGTCTCAAAATTCCAGCAGGGTTTCTGTCGGCTGGAGATCCTCAATGACGCACCTGTTGCCTAAAAATACCTGCTATGACTAATTTCAACTAAAAATCTCAAAGTATCTTCAGTGAAAGGCCTTGTCTTATAGATTCTAGCGACCTACTTTAAAATCTTCAGTGGCCGACCTTCGTATAAAAAGCTTCAGAAACCTACATTGTGTTCAATCTTTGCCTTCACTAAGACGCTACGATGCCGGATCTTGACTAGAAATCTCCCGAGAGCAAGCAGCAGCTCTACTGACCAAGGAGCAGACATGCCGTCGATAGGATCGGCCTATCGAGGTCCATTGGTGATCATCGGACTGGGCAGTGGCTTCTCAGTCGTTGGAGCAGTTCCGGTGGCCATCACATTCTCGATCGGCGTCAAGACTTCTGCGACAATCATCGGAATGGGGTTCGTTGGCTTCGGGTTCCTGCTGATCCTGCCCGGTCTCTTCTGGTGCCTCATGGTCCGAACGCACAGCTTCAAATTCTGGCGAAGCAAGCGGAGATCCGCCGCCTCCAAGACTCGTAAGCGCCACAATGACGAAGACGAAGAAGAAGAGGAGGAGGACGTGGAGGAAGAGACGCCAGCCTTGAAGTCAGTATCACACATCTGATCACACGTGACAACATATACCTCATCTATTTACTCCTATAGCGCCGTGTCCAGGGCATCAGTCGATGGTCGCTTCAAGTCAAAACCGCTATCCAAAATCATTATCCGTTGGAGAAGCCCGGGTCGAATTCCGATAGGTCAGAAACCAGATTCCAGGCTACAGTGTGTAAGCAAGTTGAAAGAGTTGTGTGTCTTTAGTTTAGACCTGAATGACATCAAAGAATTAGCAGAACCAACTGAACTGGGCAGTTAGTTCCAAAGCTTTCGACCAGCTACCGAGAAGGCGTTGGGAGCCCAACACTGTTCGGGTATTGGGCACAGCAAGAGTCACAGCGTCCACTGATTGAATGCAATGTCTACCAGTGTTAGGCTGAGCATGGAACGGAGATAAGTCGGCTGATTTAAATGTAGTACCTTGTGAACTATATAACAGATTCTGAAATTCAATGGACAGCCAGTGCAATGAACATTCTGCATCACAGAATTAGATTAGATTAGTTAGAAGTGGTTGACTTTAACCTAGTCGTTAAGATCCCCAAAGTTGCAGCCCGGCTGCCAACGATTTTAAAGCGCATCTTTTGAAACAATGCAATCAAATTTTAATTGTAGATCGAAATTTGTGTATGGGTTAAACTTTTACCCTGACGCAGCCTCTTCCGCTGTCCCCGGATGGTCAACGGGCCGAGAATAGCCTTTTCCCAGAATAGGGCTTGTTTCTTTACCGGAAATAGTCGTTTCCTTTTTGTTTGCCTTCTTTACTGTGGGCTTTCTCTTTACCACCTTTCCACATATTGTAATTGTGGAAGGACAGCTAATAACGAGACACCAGTATATCTCTGAGTTATTGGGACCGGGAAGTCTTATGTCGTGTCTCTGCGTCTTGCAAGCCTTCGGCACATGTAGGCCTATACTGGACAATGCATCTACCCACTATCACACGTCTCACGCTTCATTTCTGCGTGTATGACTTTTAGCTTCACACGTATATTTGCAATGCACCACAACTTTCTAAGGAGTTCTCGTGCTGACAGTTCTCGACCAACCTGTCTTGTCTTCAACCGTCCTCGAGCCGACCGAGCATTGGCTGCGCTACGGACAATTTTGTGCCATCTGCTTCTGTTTTCGTCTCTTGTAATAATTAGTCGAACGATGATATATTTCAATCCACGACTTGATGTCGTCTACCATGTCATCTTGGGTCTTCCCTGAACTCGTGATACAGGATTTGTGCTTAGGATGATCTCTTCCTCTAGACAGTCTCCACTCTTCCGTAGCACATGCCCGAAGTAAGAAAACTTCCTCTTTTTGATTAATTCGAGCAGACTCCTCTCTACTCCTGCAGTCAGCCAGAACTTCTCAAGTGAGACACAATCGAAAACCTGCTTAAAATCAACAAAGCACAGGTAGAGAGGCTGCTGATGCTCTCTAGTTTTCTTTATGATGATTCTAAGATTTGTGACTTGATCTCGTGTTGCCCTTCCTCTGCCAAATCCAGCTTGTTCATCTGCCACCTCAGATCCTGTTTCCATCCTAATCTTTTCCAGAATGATCCTCAGGATGATTTTACTGGCATGTGAGACCAGGGCTAACGTCCAGTAATTTGCGCAACATCTCATAACGCTTTTCTTTGGAAGAGAGCGGTTGCTGGTGGAGTTAAAATCGACCGGAGCCGTTTTTGTGATGATAGCTAAGGTTGACTTTTGGGTCGAACACCCATTTTATCCGACGTATCTAATTCTCCATAACGTTTGAAGCACGACACTCCATAACCTTTTAAAGGACGCTCAACAGGATGTGACGCATTATAACAAAGAGCAGCGTCACACGACACTACATCTAGCGCGATGACGTCGCTTCATTTCATGTCAGACGATGGTATAGCGCCAGATTTTCAGTAGCAGTGATATGGAAGTACTTCGAAGGTTATTCGCCCTTCCCAAAAGATTCGTTCGTGTGTGGTTTCATATCGTTGCATGGAATGGGGAGGAAGAGCAGTCTGTCATTCGCTTTGTAATATTGCACAAGAGTCCTCTACCTGTCGTCTAAGGACTGAACAGGCGATGTAGTCCAACCCGGGGCTTGGCACTGCATCCAAATCTCTAGACTAACGAGCGGCACGTGGATAACCTCCCACAGAATGCTACATTTCGGACCTTGCATCTAAAATACGACAATGCTGATTGTCACGTGGTTACTTACGATGGTAATTCTTACTCAGTATTGTAAGGCAAGGCAAGGGAATCCTTAGACGACATAATGCAAAGCAAGTTAATATGGTCTAAGAGAAGCAAATTCTTTCCAAGAGACGCCTTTCAAAGTCTGGAGGCAAAGAATTATGTAGGGAACCAAAACCTGTGGTAATCTGAATGACAGTGACGCAACATTTGATGTTAGTTTTGTCTGATGTTTTAGCAACAGCTGCACTAACAATAAATGCGACAAAGATCATCAGCTGAACAACGCAGTGGTGCCACCTAGGGAGAGGCGATGGCCGCCTCCCTGCATCAATTCACCTCCGCTCATCATCACCGACCACTGCGCCACCATCAACCGTAAACTAGTCATATTCCCATCTTCAGACGCCGACGCCTCGGTCGCTGGGAGCGCTGCTGCTGACCTAGCCATAGACTGTAGCTATGACAACGCAGACTGTCAGATGAGTAACAACAACGGAAATGCTCCAATAAACAATGACAACGCTGATGCAGTTGCTGCTGATGTAGACAACAACAACAGAGAGGCTTTCTCCCCAACCCCAACTCACTGCTCCTCGTCTCTTCTTCCTACTCATTCAAATTCTCCGACGCCGGGAATCGAACCGGCGACCATACTCACCTCCGTCTGACACCGCCTACCGCCGGCCCGCTCACCGGCTGCCTAACCTCTCCCAGCTGCGGGTTAAAGGTACAGCTAGGCTTTCTCACTACAAAGAAAGAATTTGCAGATCTCACAACAGTTAAATAATCGTAGTCTTGTCTTTCGAAGTCAGTACGCTTCTCTTTTTAATCTCACCTTCTTCGTCATTAGATTTCTTTTTAAAGTCGAATACCTATGCAAACGCACTAAGGCTTTGTTCTCGAAGCCTCTACAGATTCAGAGCCAGACGGCTGTGCTGTATCTCGGTCCAACGAAGCTCCACCGACAGAACACACGCCTTTCTTGGCCGAACGATCGACAGGAACTACGGGACTCAATTTAAAAATTAAACGAAAAGCTGGCTTTCCAGATGCAGTGTGGAAAATGCTTACGTCAGATTGCACTGCACGCAACTTCGGTCTTCAGAATATATTACTAGCAGTGTTCAAAAGAAGAAAACAGTGGCAATATAGGCCCTAATCTTACTAAGAAACTTAAGAACGCATGTTCCGATCATGTACGGGGGAACCTTGGCCAAAATACCAATACATCATAGTAAATTTGGTGTGAGTCAGCGTATTCTGCATCGGCTAAACTCTGCTCATCTAAGATAGACTGACTTGTTAGCTACATTGGCTAAAACGTACGTGAAGGTGTCTCTGTGCGTGAGGATGCCGGTTTGCATACCGATCGTGACTTATCTCAGAGATTTTAATCTCGGGCTACCACGGTCCGTACTCGGAGACCTTAAATGACGTGGCGCCCATTCAAACGGTGGTGAAGAATCTTACTCGATAAATTCATTGAAAAATGAGCAGAGTCGAGGCCATAGGGTCGCTATAGAAAACCATGTGCATTTACATTTTACTTTAAGAATAGAACGATCTAGATTACACCAGCTGTTTCTCTGACTGATAATCGTAGTAGAGACTTTTTCATCAAGGCAAGCCATGCCTATACTGCAACAGTAACGACAAACGAACACGTATTCAAACTGTAGAATGAGATTGCACAAATACTGCTGAATTGTAACTATAGAACTGCACGTGTACATAGAACTGTAAAAATTGTAAATCTTCTGTGAATCAATAGACTTAGCCTATCAATCGATACCGAGAAGAGACGGAATTTTGTGACGAATGTTTCTTTGTGTAGTTGCCATAAAACGCGTGAGATTTGCTTTTGCCAAAAAGCAAAAATTGACTCGCATGATGAGTTTGATCCTGTCGAGAAGTCGTTCAATTTCTTGCCAACAAGGCAATCTAGGTCTTGCCAACAAGGTGATCTGAATCAAACGCATTCCACACCCCAAACATTATAATATTCCAGCATGGACAGGGAAGAAAGTTTATCTAAAATCCACGGCATTTGAAACCCAAGCAGCAAACATTTTCGGATATTATCTATGAAAGTTTCTATACTTTGGCAATGGATTCTTAAACTAATAGAAAGTGCATGTTTTCAGAGCTGTACGTAGTCTGCACATGTATTTGGCTGTACACAATCTGCTAGAAAATGAAGCAAGTAAGTAGCCCTATATGGTATTTCTACAGCACTCTAGGAATAAATCATGTATTTGCACAATTTTGAGAATTTGAATTAAGACTTTCGAGTACTGTAACGATGTTCTGAAATCTAAAACTTTGGAAATCTGGTATTATAATGCCAACTTACTGTTTAAGGTGCATCTGTGTGGATTGCATATGGATTTTAAATTACACAATTACCCTGAATTTCTGACGTATCTGCTGTAGATGTGTGGATTTTATACCTTTAACCTAGTTCCTATCTGCAGTCAGATGTAGGCCTAAGTGCATGTAACAGAAAGAGTATTCTCTTACCTCCCACTACCTTACCTTGTTTCGACTGGACTTCAACGAATTTTGACTATGCTTCATTCGAAGCCAGTTGGTGCATTTTGCATTCTAATTACGGCGTTATACAAGTAATTGGAATAGAATTGATTACCTTACCGTACCATACGTTATTTTATCGTTTCAAAGCCTTGATACCAGTCTGTAGGTTGCGCCATCCATGACAGTCAGTCGTAACACTCGGGCCATGGACAATTTATTAAGGCACGATTGCCTAGGGCATAGCGCCCTCGAGCGCTTCAGATATCTGGACATGTCTGAAGCCTCTATCAGTAACTTATCACAGCGCTGAAACTGACATATAAATCTAAGAAAATTAAGTCACTTCGTTGTTAGATTTTGTATATTTATCTCTTTTTTCTAGACTCGCTGACTTCAATTCATTCATTCGGAAGTTTTTCTATCAACCTCCATCTGATGTCTGTGTTTTGTGCACTTCAATTTTCGGACAATGCATGCACTTCATTAACATTGTCGCCAGCCAGCACTTCAGCAGACAAGATGCTTGGCGTCGAATCATAGGCAGCTTGGAGTTGTCTTCTTACTAGCACCAAGTCAGGCCACATTGGTGCCCTCTGTTACCAGATGGATCGTGTTCATAACCACATTAGGGTCTGATGCTTACGAATGTATTACAGTTACTTTTAGTGTATATGGGTAACTATGGTGATTCCACAATACTTCAAAAGATGTCTACTGTGTTGTTAGTAAACGCTTAATATTATACATATTATACATACGACCCAGGGGCCAACCCGGCTATGCCCCTCCCATTTTTGTGGGTGATGACTGAGTTGCCTTTATTCAAAGTGTGAAAGCGAGGAGTGCCCAATAAACTTTTAGTAAGAAAGCATGAAAGACTTGGAAATAAAACAACTGGTCATCAACTAACCTCAAGTAAGAAAAGGTCATCAAATCATAAATCTAGGAAACTAATAAAAGTCATCAGAAGTCTGGATAGCTTAATTAGAAGGTCATATAGATCTTGAAAACATAAAGGTATATGCTTCTAAGATTAGAATTTTGGATGAACTTTAAAGTTCATCAAATACACTGTGTGTGTGTGTGTGTGTGTGTGTGTGTGTGTGTGTGTGTGTGTGTGTGTGTGTGTGTGTGTGTGTGTGTGTGTGTGTGTGTGTGTGTGTGTGTGTGTACAATGGTGGATGCAGAATTGCGCAGAGAGGACCAAGAGCGCAAGGCTGTAGTTGAAAACCAGCGAAGTTGATACTTAACTTCGCCGATTATTTGACATCTTTGTAGTCGTCAGATTTTTGATGATCTTGTTTGGTTTTCCTGGACTTTTTATGATTTAATTTGGTTTTCTAAGAGTTCTGATGACCTTATTTGGTTTCGCATGACGCTACCATGTGAATAGCATAAAGATTGTCATGCAAACAGTAGGCCTATGCCAGCATGCCATAGTTTTCCAGCCATCAACGGAAAAGGCCGGAAGCCAAGGTCAAAAAACAAAACAATTAAATTTATTTAATTATTAAAGTAATGTAGCTCCAGTATATTTTCCACTGGGATCAATCATCGATCACCCGTCAGCCCTGGAGCGCAATCCATTTCCGCGCATCTGTTCGAACGCTTGCAGAGGTAGAAATTCTTTCCAGATGGAAAAGCAAGCAACGGTCATTCTTCTTGGGCTCCACCCTCATCCAGAGGCAACACCTACGTAGAGTGCATTTGAACCCCTCGTCCAGTGCTATTTATAGGCCTAACTGACCAAGATCTCTGCCAGAACAACCATATTGGCGTCCTTCGTTCTCTGGTCTGGATGTTATTTCCAGCTCCCTTGATCTGTTAGAAATATGGAGCCTAGGGACTCACTTGTAGATCAACAATGTTCCGGTGGCCTTCCCTTCGTTTCCTAATCTTCATTAGTTGACAGAGAACTTACATCGATTCCTGCTACCGCACATCTATTAAGAACCAAGTGAAATACGGACGACTTAGTAAAGTAAAAGTGAAAAGATTAACAGAGAGCAGAGATCAACGACAAAGTAGCCTATACCGACCAAGGCAAAGAAGATCAAGCAAGTATTACACAAGTAGACGAAACGAGAACACTTTGAGCGACAGGCAACTGAAGAAGAGCGTTAGCTTTTGAAATCGTGATCTCCGGATTTCTTCAGCCCACAAACGGTTCAGTCGTGGGTTCGGTTCCAGTTTCGCATCAGGCAGGTATATAGACCTACAGACCTCAGATAGATGATGTTTGGAATAACTGGAGCGACGAGAAAGGTAGAAGAAGAAGATGAATCAACTTATAATTTTTTTACTAGTACCGTTTTCAATTTTGAATGATCTAATTCTACACGGTAGTGTTATGAAGACACTTGACACTACTCGGCTACATTTCACTGAGTTCTATCTCCGAGAGTAGACTTTCAGAGCTAATCGACTGATCTGTATGACATCTCAAGCCAGACTGGCTTAGGGCAGAGCTTGTCTGCGGCTGTTTTACTCAGCGTTATGTGTTAAATATACTTATTGGCCAATAGTTATAGAATTACCCCTGGGTGCTCCAAGATTGACAGACTTTGCCAGTCACTCCAGTGTCTCTCGCATTACTTACTTGTTCGTCAGTTATTTACAGCCGTAGTAGATCATTCGAAAACAATGCTGCTATGTTGCACATCTGAAGTCATTTCTAAGTCGAAAGTTGGTTAATTTTTCGATAAGTCAAGTCATTTTTATTGCAATTCGTCGACCTCAAGTCGTTTTAGAGTCAAATGGGATCAGATTGACTAATCTAAGCCAATCCCTGGTCTAATCCGTATGACATGAACAGTCAAAATTACTAGAATGCTAGATCCTCTTGCAACATGCAGACAAAGCGTAAGTACTGTGGCGACCCTCGCCATTGTAGGCTTAAACTCGCCGTAGGCTTAAACTCGCTGCAGGCTTAAACTCGCTGCAGGCTTGAACTCGCTGCAGGCTTAAACTCGCTGCAGGCTTAAACTAAGCTGCAGGCTTGAACTCGCTGCAGCCTTAAACTCGCTGTAGGCTTAAACTAAGCTGCAGGCTTAAACTCGCTGCAGGCTTAAACTAAGCTGTAACTTAGTATATAAGTGAGCCGTAGGTTTTGGCTGTGGTTCGGTTGTTGCGGTTGCTGCCGTTGCTGTGTTGTCGTCGGGGCGTGAGCCTAACTGTAGAGTTCTCTTGTGACCGAGTTATGACTCTTGGCGAATTGTTTGACTTTCTTACCGAATTGTGATCTTCGAAGTTAATTAAAGTTGGTTGCTCGAGTTGAGCACCATTAAATTCGAGAAAGTTACTTCGTTGTTCTTCACTTGAGAAGTATAAGAAGCCTTCCGCTAGACTTAGGGGGAGCCGAACCTGACGGGCTTGCAGAACACTCGTCGACGGAAAAGGCAGACCGCCGTTCGCCATAACTTGGTACCAGAAGTGGGGTACGTTTGTTTACTTCTGTTGAGAGGGTTGTTCGCCTGTCAAAGATTGTCGGTAGGAAGCCAGTATGGACGCTGCGGAGTCAGAAGGGAACACAGTTGTATACACCCTGTTGGACCTGGCAGATTCATCTGATCGTCAGCCGGAAAGCTCGACGCCGGAGACAAGGAGGGAGATGTCGGACCGACGCCAGAGTCAGCAAAACCGATTCTTGGAGGGGATCGACTTCGACAGCCCTGCATCGGCAGTGGCGAGGGGTTCAGCCAGAACAATGTCCACCCGACCACGCAGAGATGAAGACGGCGCCGCGACAGGACCTCGGAAGATGCCGATGAAGCCCGGGAAATTTGACGGAACCGGATCGGTGGAATCTTTCCTCGCACAGTTTGAAGTATGTGCGAAATATAACCAGTGGACTGCGTTGGACAAGATTGATTTCCTGCGCTGCGCACTCGATAAAGCTGCAACCCAGCTGCTGTGGGATTTCGGGGCGCAACAAGACGTTACCTACGAAGAGCTGACCAAGAGACTGCGGCAGAGATACGGTACAGAGGGCCAAGCGGAAACCTTCCGGGCACAGCTTTATTACCGACGTCAACAGCCTAATGAGACTCTTGGTGACCTGCTACATGATGTCCGGCGGTTAGTGGTGCTCGCCTACCCGACGCCTTCGAATGAGACGACCGAGGTTGTGGCACGAGACGCGTTTCTGGAGGCTATCCGCGATCGTGAACTGGCATTGAAAGTACGCGAAAGGGAACCCAGAACCCTCGACGAAGCTTACCGGGTGGCCCTGCGGCTGGAGACATATCAACGGATGTCGGATGCAGACGATCGTCGACGACCAACCAACCGTGTCCGGGGGACACAAGAAGCCGATTGGATGGGTCCACAGCAGAACCAGATGGAGCAGTTCTTTTCGGCGCAACGGGAGACACAGCGGCGCTGGCAGACCGAATGGGAGAAGAAGATGGACCGAAACTAGCGGCCATACGAAGTCTGCACGAGACGTCGGAAGGGACGGGACAACCCGCTGGGCGCGAAGGGACGCAACTGGAGAGAATGAGGCAGGATGGAGCCTGCTACAATTGCGGGAAAAGAGGACACTTTGCCCGACGCTGTCGCCAACCGAGGAGATTCTGGAGTTCGACAACGGAGGCCGCCGCGCCCAACGACCAGCCGGAGAAAGAGACGACAGCCGTGAACCACACTGCTTGGCAAAGGTCATCGAGCCGAACGGATGGGAACACGATCTACATTCAAGGTGTGATCCACGGACGTTCTCAGAAGTGCCTAATCGACACTGGCTCTGAGGTGAGTCTGGTACCCTTTTCCACGGTAATGGGGTTAGAATTGCACCCTAGTAGGCGCACCCTTTTGGCTGCTAATGGCACGGAAATCCGAGTGTTGGGAGAGATCAGCATCCCCATTAAGATTAGGCGCGGGTTTGTGCTGGACACCTCCTTTTTGGTATCTGACCAGATCCTGGAACCGATGTTAGGAATGGACTGGCTGAGGCAGCATCGGTGCCGTTTGGGGTTCGGAACAGGCGCGCTGTTTGTCGGCAGGAAGCGCATCCAACTAGTAAAAGGAGATGGTTCAGAGTGGTGCCGCAGGGTCATGGTTGCCGAAGACGTAGTGATATCCCCCTTAGCACAGAGTGATGTACCGGCCAGGGCCTTGTATAGGAACATATCCTTCACCGCCCCAGCTTGGATGACCGAGGCGAAAGAGGTTCAGCCAGGTGTGCATTTGGCACGGGTTGTTGTATCAGAGGACTCCAATGTAGCGCCTGTACGAGTGTTGAATCTAAATGAGACCCCTACTAAGCTCAGCAAGGATCAATTACTGGGAGATTTGCACCCGGTCAAGTTAAATGGTAGTGAAAGCAGTAGTCGGGATGGCGGGATTGGCAAGGAGCCGCCTTTTGTGGAAGAGCTGATAAAGGATGTTTCCGAGGAAGTCCCAGGGGCTCTGGTGTGTCAATTAAGGGAATTGCTGAAGGAGTATCAAGATGTGTTCTCCAAAACCGAAGGGGAGCTGGGACGTACCTCGTTTTGTAAGCACATGATTGAAACCGGAGAGGCCCGACCCATTAAGCAGCCTTTAAGACGACAGCCGTTTTCCCATAGGACAGTGATCGACCAGCAGTTGGATCAGATGTTGGCGCACGGAGTAATTGAGCCTGTTGTTAGTGAGTGGGCGGCTAATGTGGTCCTAGCTAAGAAGAAGGATGGAAGCATGAGATTTTGCATTGACTATCGTCGCTTGAATGACCAAACTCGGAAGGATTCATATCCACTCCCCAGAATAGATGAGTGCCTGGATTCTCTTGCTGGCGCGGGTTGGTTTAGTACGCTGGATCTCAGGAGTGGTTATCACCAGGTTGAAATGGACCCGCGGGATGTAGACAAGACCGCTTTCATTACGCGTCGGGGAATTTTTCGATGGCGGGTAATGCCCTTCGGGTTATGCCATGTACCGGCTACCTTCCAGAGGCTGATGGATATCGTGTTATCGGGACTGAACTTTGAACAGTGCTTGGTGTACTATGATGATGTGATCTTTGGGAGAACGCCCGAGCGGCACCTAGAAAGGCTGATACAAATGTTCCAAAGGCTTCGGGGAGTAAACTTCACGTTGAAGTCCAGTAAGTATCACGTGGTCACACTCATGGGAATCGCGGTGGATCTGGGCAAAGTATGCGATGTAGCCCTGTTCCCTGCGCCTGATCGGCTGAGAGAGGTGCACGGCAGACCTCCTGACATGGATGAGAGAGCGATCACTTGTTCGACTTATGCTGAGGAGTTGGTAGAGAGGCTTGAGGCCGCGTACAGTCTTGTACGTGAGCAGCTACATAGAACTGCTGAGCGTAGGAAACACGCGTATGATTTGCGTGTTCGCCCTGCTAGATTTGCTGTGGGTTCCCGGGTGTGGTACTTCACGCCGAGGAGGTGTATAGGCCGCAGCCCAAAATGGCAGCGGATGTACAGTGGTCCCTTTGAGATTTTACGCCAGTTGAGCCCGGTGACCTATCTTTTGCAGAAATCACCTAAGGCCAAACCCTTCGTGGCCCACGTAGACAAATTGCGGGCTTATCTGGACAAGGGAGGGGCAGACCCTTTCCCAGTAGAAGAGAGGGTGGGGGATCTCGTGGTAGTGACGCCTGAGCCAGTGTCCGGGCGGCCACGACGGGCCGTCCGAAAGCCAGTCAGATTTCAATAGTGAGGACCTCCTCATAAACGTCGCCTTGACAACCTTAAAAGGGTATAAAAGGCCGCGTGTGCGTTGATCAATCAACAAAACGTGGATGGTGATGAAGTTGACGACGACGACGTGGTTATGTTGGACTAACTGCTGCTGCCGGTACTGTTTTGTTTTTATGTGATTATTGGACTTGGTTTTATTTGTCTGTAATTATCTGATTTTTCTGATAAACCTAGGGAGGTTTATAACTCGTGGTGGGCGAAGAGTGTGGCGACCCTCGCCATTGTAGGCTTAAACTCGCCGTAGGCTTAAACTCGCTGCAGGCTTAAACTCGCTGCAGGCTTGAACTCGCTGCAGGCTTAAACTCGCTGCAGGCTTAAACTAAGCTGCAGGCTTGAACTCGCTGCAGCCTTAAACTCGCTGTAGGCTTAAACTAAGCTGCAGGCTTAAACTCGCTGCAGGCTTAAACTAAGCTGTAACTTAGTATATAAGTGAGCCGTAGGTTTTGGCTGTGGTTCGGTTGTTGCGGTTGCTGCCGTTGCTGTGTTGTCGTCGGGGCGTGAGCCTAACTGTAGAGTTCTCTTGTGACCGAGTTATGACTCTTGGCTAATTGTTTGACTTTCTTACCGAATTGTGATCTTCGAAGTTAATTAAAGTTGGTTGCTCGAGTTGAGCACCATTAAATTCGAGAAAGTTACTTCGTTGTTCTTCACTTGAGAAGTATAAGAAGCCTTCCGCTAGACTTAGGGGGAGCCGAACCTGACGGGCTTGCAGAACACTCGTCGACGGAAAAGGCAGACCGCCGTTCGCCATAGTACATACCTTCAATAAGATACGTCGGACAACCTACTGTGCTAAATCTCTCAGTCAGACTACTGGTTGGGCCTAAGTGAGTTTAGCCTGCCCATTTTGATTTAACTTATCCTAGGCCTGCCCTTTAACGTACTAGGAAATTCTTCTGTCTTTAACCTGCTTACACACGGAACCAACAGGATCTTACTTAATTGTCCATGCACTCGATCAATGACCGCTAGCCCAAATCCTATTTCCTGATCTGTTCTGTCCCATCGACATTATCTGTAACTGTTCCTACTTTCTCCCAAGCCTCCATCAGTTTCCAACCGCCCACTTTGTAGTATACAACTCTTGATAAAACCTTAACAGCTTATTTACTTTTACGCTTCCTTATTCACTCATATCTATTGTGTGATAAATGGATGGCTGCTGCAAGTGAATCTCTAGTCAAAAACATAGTCCGTTGGAGAAGCCCGGTCCAATAATTCAGACTGCAGTGGATAAACAAGTTGAAACTGACGAGTCTTAAGTGTAGATCTTCATGACATTAGATTCTCGTATAAAGGCAACTTCGATAGGATCTACCCTCAAAGCAACTTGACTATGTAGGGCACATGAAGCCAAAAAGACAGCATTCTCGTAAGTGCTTCATGTGTCTTACATGTAAAGCCCATGTAGGAATACTGTCACGTGAGCTTCATATGTCTACATATGACGACAGTGTTGGGGCAGGTTGCGAATACCATGACGGAAAATTTGTTGAAGATTGTTTAAGGGGCCACAGCTGCAATGAAACGTCAAATAGTCTCACGGGCTATTGTCGGGCTATCTGAAAGGGATCGTAATCTTAATCGTAATCGTAATCCCGAGATTCCTACAGCGCCCAACGAAAGCCAAGTCGCGAGAACCAGCTTATTCACAGGCGCTCAGTCAAAACAAAATCGATAGGCAAGATGGGTTTGTTTCCAGGTAAAGATCTAGGCAGGCAGGCAGGCAGGCAGGCAGGCAGGCAGGCAGGCAGGCAGGCAGGCAGGCAGGCAGGCAGGCAGGCAGGCAGGCAGGCAGGCAGGCAGGCAGGCAGGCAGGCAGGCAGGCAGGCAGGCAGGCAGGCAGGCAGGCAGGCAGGCAGGCGGCTACGATGAGTAGTGTTTGGAATTGGATCTGCAGGATAGATAAGGGAAGAAGAGGAATCGGGATAGGATCTGCGGAAGAGTAATATTTTCAGTGTTGAGTGGAAGACCTGCGCAGAGATTGCAAGAGGTGAAGTGATGGTGAGTTCGTATGATTGTCGTAATTGTAGTAATTCTGGCGGGAGTTTATTCCAGAGAGGTGGAGCAGCTATGGCTATGGAACGATTTCCAAATTTAATTATGAGGTGATGGGAGGGCGAAGTATTAGGGCAGAAGAGAGGGTTGATAGGAGTGGTTGGATTGTAAATAACTGACGAAGATGGGAGGGTTGGGAGGATTGAAGTGTGTTATAGGTAAGTGATAGGACTTTGTACTCTATTGGTTCATGTATTTTAAGCCAGTGACGTGGTTTGAAAACAGGCGATTTTCATATTTACTCCTCTTGAATAAAGGGCTAAACAAACGCCGCTGTTGAGGTAATGTTTGTCAACACAAGTTGTATAATCTTAAGTAAGTACTTTCTCACTTAAGAGTAATTATTTTCATATTTTGTTAAAACTACACATTATAGATAAAGAATATTTCTGCATTACAATGAACAATAAAGTCAGTAATTATGGCGCATGTTGACCTTTGCGATATTCAGCGCCATTACTAATCTTAATGCTTTATTATGATTTAGCCGCCGTGTTGGCCAAAGTACTGGGCTAAAGTACTTAAGTAAAAATAAAAGTAACTCTAACTTTAAGTATTTAAGTAAAAGTAAAAGTACTGAAATTTACTTCAATGAAAATAAAACAGGATTGTTCCAAATAATACTTTCAAAGTAAAAGTAAAAGTACCAGGTCCATGGAACGCAGAGAGTTGTATTAAAATAATCTTTCATTCAGCAGTAGTTTTGCTTCTATAGCTCATTTCACTTATTTACTTTTTTTAAAACTAAGTTCTCAAAATGCTTATCATTTAGTCAAGTACGTTTATGGGTCATTGTCAAAACCACCAGAGCTGAAAAGGCGTTCCACTGCTGCACTGGCAGGAAGTGAATTGTTCAACCGAATAAATAGTTCCTTCGCATTTTAGCTGTCTTCTACAATTCTTCTCTATATCCGCTAGGTTTCAGGTAGAAACAGATGTAGGCCATAAGTGTAAGCGCTCAATACAGTACTATGTATCATGTATGTATATATGTATCATGTTACATGTATGTGTGTGTATGTGTATGTATGCATGTATGTATGTATGTATGTATGTATATGTGTGTATGTATGTATGTGTATGTATGTATGTATGTGTGTATGTATGTATGTAGGTGTGTATGTGTATGTATGTATGTGTATGTATGTATGTGTGTATGTATGTATGTATGTGTATGTATGTATGTATGTATGTATGTGTGTATGTGTATGTATGTATGTATGTGTATGTATGTATATATGTGTGTATGTATGTATGTGTGTATGTATGTATGTATGTGTATGTATGTGTGTATGTATGTGTGTGTATGTATGTATGTATGTATGTATGTGTGTATGCGGGAACCTCTCACGCCTGCAATTTGAGCCAAGATCCGAGGAGTGGCCGTTCTGCCACCATGTCAATGATGTCACCTCACTCAGTCATCACCTCCCCCCTTCACTCTCTCTTGGTTCTGTTCCTAACAGTCCACTTGTTTTTCAGTAGCTCTAAGGCTGTGATAGGGTCAAAAGGTGAAGCTAAACCTTAGATAGTAATGCTGATTTATAATCCGATGGGCTTTACTGCTCACTCATCATTGCTTGGTCTCTTGAAGAAGATGATGTTTAGCCTACGCCAGCAGAAACGAACACGCAACCCCCACTCACCTCCTCCTCCCCCACTATGTCGCGACTTGTCGGCTGAGTTACACCCATTATGTACCCAACACTGCAATTAGTCAAAGTCACTGTTCCTCAACGACGCTCTCCTTTGTGCCATATGTGCGAGTAAATTATTCATCTGACTTTATCTAACAACGTCACAACTACTACGATTATTCATCTGATTTGATCTAACAACGTCACAACTACTACGATTATTCATCTGATTTGATCTAACAACGTCACAACTACTACGATTATTCATCTGATTTGATCTAACAACGTCACAACTACTACGATTATTCATCTGATTTGATCTAACAACGTCACAACTACTACGATTATTCATCTGATTTGATCTAACAACGTCACAACTACTACGATTAACTATTCATCCGATTTGATCTAACAACGTCACAACTACTACGATTATTCATCCGATTTGATCTAACAACGTCACAACTACTACGATTATTCATCCGATTTGATCTAACAACGTCACAACTACTACGATTATTCATCTGATTTGATCTAACAACGTCACAACTACTACGATTATTCATCTGATTTGATCTAACAACGTCACAACTACTACGATTATTCATCTGATTTGATCTAACAACGTCACAACTACTACGATTATTCATCTGATTTGATCTAACAACGTCACAACTACTACGATTATTCATCTGATTTGATCTAACAATGTCACAACTACTACGATTATTCAACTGATTTGATCTAACAACGTCACAACTACTACGATTATTCATCTGATTTGATCTAACAACGTCACAACTAATACGACCGTGTACAGTTTATTAAGTTAACGAGAAACGTACATCTAAGCTTAACTTGTAACAAAGTAAAAGTATTTTAAAGTTTGCATAATATTAATTCGCTACAAGTCAAAGTATTTCCATTTGTTAATACTTCGCTACAAGTAAAATTACAAAAAAGTGTACTTTTTCACGGTAAAGCGTTACTTTAACTTCGTTACTAAGCACTACTACTGCACAGCGTCGCAGCTTCGCCGTTGTTGGCCCTGCCTCTTGGAACAACCTGCCTGGTGACCTTAGGCGGGAATTCCTCTCTCTTCCTCCCTCTCTTATCCGCAAGCGTTTGAAGACCGTGTTATTCCCCATTAGTCATGGGAAATTGGGCCGGGAGCGCCTCTTTTGAGTTTTATCTTGAAGTGGCGCTTTATAAGTTTTTGATTACGATTACGATTACGAAGCAACATTGGATTTCCACTCAAAACTGAAAACGCTCCTCTTTCGCAAATCCTATCCTGATCCCTCTTCTTCCCTTTATCTATCCTGCAGATCCAATTCCAAACACCATCCAACGTAAGCCGTCTGACTGCCTGCCTCCTTAACGCTTAGATCTCGACAGGGAACGGAAACCTTCTTGCCAATCGATTTTGTTTTGACTGAGCGCCTGTGAATAAACTGGTTCCCGCGACTTAGCTCTCGATGGGTGCTGTAGAAATCTCGATATTAATGGTACTTCGATGGTGCTAAACAGGAAATTGCGTCTTGTTAAATGATGGCACACCTATATAATATATGTTATCTGTGGAACTGGAATAAGCTCTGAATGTAATGGCGTCTCGATGTATCGGTTGTTTACCGATTTGCTAATCGCTGATGTTCGCTGCAGTTGGCGATTTGAGTTTTGCACACATTAGTTGTTTTCACAAGTGTAGTAACTGGATTGTTAGTTATCTCCATTCAGTAGAACACGTTTATCGACTGTGTTTGGTAGTAAGGTCCGTAACAGAAAAATTGTAAGTCTATTTGTGGTCAGTATCTTATGCTATCCAAAGACAAATATCAACAAGGCACTGACGTTTAGCAGTAGCTGGACAAGCCATGTTTATATCAAGGCAACACGAAAAGTGATCCTGATCAGAATCGGCATCAAATACTTTACACTTGATCAGGTTCCGGTTTCTAGCGACGCCACTCGTGGCCATTTTGAACCGCTTTCCCAAGTTTCAGTGTCTTGGAATCTCCCAATCAAGTATATTTATATACATCAATGTTCCTTGATGAGTTGCCACTGATTCTGCTCATGCTTCATATTGTGACCATCAGCAGTCTGTATCCTTGTATAATTTACAGTTTTATATATGTTGTATGATCAATCTATTTTGTGATACACATTTGATCAATTTCTGTATATTTTATGCGTATTGCTTCTGCGGCGGATGATTCCGCCACCCAGTGCATGCAGAAATTATTTGTTAGGCGGAAGCTTCCGCGTTACATTGTGCCTTTATGACACTGGGTGATAATTTCGAGCACAATATGAAGTCACAAACAGTTCAGCTTCTTGCTGGCTACCAAAAGTTTGTCCTAAGATTAATTCTGCCATTTTAACTTTGTAAAACGTATTTTTATAATGTAAATATCGTATGCAAAAGTTTTGAATGCGCATGCGCGAAAGTTTTGAATGAGATTTCCGCCGCATAAGTAATATATTTCAGTCTAGCGGCAGAATATTCTGCCGCAGAAGATTTATCTATATTTTATTTGGTAGGCATGTAGAAATGGCCGAAATTAGAGGGCTACCTCCTACTGGAAGCACTTCCAGTTAATAGTGAGTGAGTCATCCAGAATGACATGAGTCTGGAAAGTGTTTTGTAGTTCCAATAGATGATCAGAATGCTGCAACCCTGAAAAGTGAAATATTACAATACATCTTCTGAGAACTCATCATATCCACAGATGTGAACTTCGAAGGCGGCATTTTTGTGCATTCTGCTGTTGTTTATCAACACAACTTTATAGATCCAAATGAAGTGGAAGTACACTCACAAAATGTGGAGTACTCATGGATGCGTGCCAAGCACAAATTTAGAAGACTGTTTGGCTCAAGTTGTAATGCTTAACGCATTTCATGAGAACTTTTTCACAACATTCTTATTTGTGTCACAGAAACTTACCTGACTTCTTAATTTATTGATACCTTTGTGTTACTCTGTGATTTCTTTCACCAATAAAAGTATTTAAAAAACTTTTTGTTAGTGTGTTACTTATGAATGACTCGGTTACTTATTAACTGAGAGTGATTTTGGTAGGTGGCAGCGCTCTAATTTTTCTTGCAGTCTGTGGCCGCCATATTGTTTTGAAGTAGAGTGATCGCAAATGGTGGTTTCTACATCATCATCAATAGCTTGCCCCTTTCTCTTGCGTTGCAGTTTCCATAATTCTCTGCCAACCGTCATGGTCTTGGGCTCGTATGCAGCCCAAAGTTCAGTGGCCAAAGACCCACATCGACCGTCCGGATCCATGTGTGTCTTGATCGTCCGACTGGCCTCTTCCAGGTCCTAGGAGGGCCAAGAATTTCTACATATTTATCTTATTTTCTTGTGGCCCATGTTTCCAATCCAAAGAACGTCACACTCGATGGCTGTAATCATTCTTTTCTGCCAGTTCTTTTTGGCAGTATTTTCTTGTTTAAGTATTTCCCCTTCAGAAGGTAAGCAGGTGATGGCCAATTTATTTAATGCCTTATTCTACAATAATCTTAATCTTGACGCCTTGGTTTTGAGACATACCTAATGTCTCAGTCCCGAGATGTACATAATGTTTTGATCTCATTTCGGAGCAACTGGTCAACGTCTTGGTCTCAAGTCTCGTCCCATTCCAAATGACTAGTTTTAAACAATGGGGTTTAGCCAAGGCTGTTAATGTCACTATGCAGTATCACCATCGCTTGGTATTGCCGATACTTTTGCAAGTATCACAGCAAGTATTGTGATAGTTTTATTTTGATGTTATTGCTGAGAGCTTTTAGCCCTTAAATCAGCTCTACTCAATACCAATACTTTTTTGCTGTTCATGGTTCCCCTTCCAGTTGGCTATGAGAAGCTGTGATTGACAAGGGCAAAGTACTTTTCATGGTGCTTCTTGTTCTATTGTAAAGTGTATGGTTTTGAATTTCTATTACTGCATGTCCTATTGCAGTCGACAATAAAACTGGCTGGTTTAGTTTAATAATTTGTGTGAATTTGTGGCTTTGAAATTTTTTGAAGTTAAATAGTAAAAATGAGCAGGCCTGCTGAAACGAAGAAAGCCAAGGCAACATCTGAGCAGAATGGTCAAAGGCCTCTTCAAATATGTCAGCCTGAGTGAATCCGAGTAATAATTTTTTTTACTGGTGCATGAAATAAGCCAAAGGCAAATCGAGCAAACATTGCTCTGTCACAATCAATCAGAGGAAAATTTTAAAAAAGTTATAATGGTTAGTATTGTTTTACTTACTAAATGTTGCTTATTATATAATTTTGCATAGTTACCATGTTTAAAATTTACTATAGACTATGTTTGCGATTGGCACTGACTTCTCGCATCAGCCTTATTGATACTGCAAGCCCTGAAATTCTTGGTTTAAAATACAATTTAAAATACTTTTCACTGCTTCTCAAAGTATTTAATGCTAATGTTCCTTATAGTACATCACAGAATAGGTGATGTTGTATGAATGTAATAATATATTTCAGCCAGGTGACTTTCTTAAATAATATGTTGTTGTGTTTTAGGCAAAGCACTTTGGCCTCCTGTCAACATTTGAGAAAATTTTAAACACGTTATAATTCGCAAAGCAAAGAACTCTGGAATTGTACAACTAGACGATCGCAATAAAGCAAACCAAAATCAATGTTCAAGTCAAAGTCATGTTGACCCTACTTCTAGATTATACATTTTGTAAACTTTGTTATAACTTAACACAAAAGTCTGCAGTCATTACAAAAGACATTTGTAGTGAAGTATGTGCTTATAGATTATAAGCACATGCTTCATTATTGTTTATTCTCTGTATGTGTGTGTGTTTTATGGACAATAAAGGTTAATTTCCCTACCAAAAGGTGTTGGTGAAAGTATTGGTATCGATATTGCAATACTTATAAAAAATGGTTTTGGTGCTGTCAGTACGTTTAAATGAAATATTAGTATTCGCATTATGTTTTTCATTTATTGTTAACAGCCATAGATTTAGCTCATCATAGCTTACTGTTGTGTTGGTATAATAATAATTCCTGTCTACTCAACATGTGGAACTTCGGATCAACTGTGTTCATGAATACAAATGTATTGATTGATTCTGAGAGTTAGAGGACTGCTGATATTAAGTTGCTAACTATTATTAGACTACAGTACTACATGTCAACCTAGGACACCAATCAGTGACATTAACGTCCGTCAGTCATATTCACTTTTAATTGTTTAATTTCATTAATTTTATTTTACTACTGGATGATTTTATGTTATAGGCCCATGATGGGCAAAAACCTATGACTTTGTATAGTTCTTTCTCTGGCTGCTGTTGGTTTGTCATTGTGTATTATTGTTAGTATTAATTAAGTTGCTAACTACTTTGCGAGATTTGAAGTAATCAAAAAATGAACTAACATCACATAAATGCAACTCTAAGTACAACAGCAACAAATAGATATGAAGCAAATTATCAAGTTATTAATCATTGTGATACCTCCTAAAACAAAGTTGACATTCTCAAGTAGACCAGAAGTCGAGTCTGTGCTTGTTACATCTGCTGATTAGGTAGAAAATCTAGGTTTATTTGTGTAAAACAGTGCAAAGTAAGTTGACAATAAATGCACTTTCAGGGATGTCTCAGAGTCGCTTGTCTTGGAGGTGTAAAGGTCTCTAGGCATCCATGTCTACAGTAGTTCTCAGAGATTGAGTACATAAGCATAAAACACCACTTGGACAAGAGGTAAAACTTTCCTGTAAGGTTACACAGTGTGACACTGAATTGTCAATTTACAGGAGTGTGACGCATCAGGATCTAAACTCCAAATACTGAGGTGAAAGCCAAATGCATTTTGGTAATCAGCCTCAGTACAGCCCGGAAGATGTTCTGATTTCAATTTCTCACAAGGTGGTCTATTGGCATGGTGGTCTGTTGGTAATGCGTTTGGTCAATGATCTTGCAGTTGTGGGTTCAACTCCATGTAACAACCCTGGGCAAGTCGTTTGCACAGCGTGCCTCTGTCACCAAGCAGTAGAATTTGGTACTAGTGTAAGCTGGGAAGTAAACGACAAGTCCTGCAATGCAGTGGGGCGTGTATAGGACCTTGGATCCATTGCCAACTCAAGGGTCCAAAGAAAAGGAAATGATGGCCTTCTCTACGTGTCACTTGTGGGATACGGGATATTTACTTACTAAGGAAGGGCTTGTATTTTGCTGTGCTGAATTGCATCTTAATTTCTGAGGAGGTAAGATTGTGAGTCATTGATTATTGCATACTTAAAGGTGAATCATACTACTTTGCATACTCCTATTTTCTGCCTTTTGATAGACTCATACTGCTGATTATTGTTATGATGTGCTGAAATTTAGTGTGGTTGTTTTCAGTGACGAGACATAACGTGAGAATGGCAAAGGCTGACAGAGAGACAATTCGAGCACTGCTGACAGACACAGTTACCCTGCTCTGTCGAAATAGTCTGCCCTTCAATAAACAGTTGAAAGTTCAAGGTCTGCTCGGCATAACAGTTGATGAAGCTGATTTCTATATCATTCAGATTGATGAAGAGTATGGTGATGGTGGGCCATCCGGGAGCATGGAGCGAGCCGTGCCTCCTGTTGCAAGGACCCCCATGTGCAGCATTCCTGCCAAAAGACCAAGGACTACCATTGCAGCTCGAACACCTGTTCGCCGAGTTGCTCAGACTGTGCCACGTCGAATGCGCGGTGGAATGAACGCTGTGTCACCAGGAAGTGCAATGGCTCGTCAAAAGGTCCGGCAGCAGTTGAACTTCCCAAGCCCCCAGAGAGGGATGCAGATGCAGAATCCAGCTGCTTCTGCTGCAAGTCCAGCAAATACTAAGCAGATGTTTGCAATGCGATCCCCACAGTCATCTCCAAGAATGAGTGCATCTGTCACCCCAACTCATGCACCTCCAGTGCGTTTTGCTCAATCCCCACGAATGCCACTTAGTCAACAGAAACCAAGAAAAGTGATGCTGATGCTGGAAGATGGAAAGAAACAGGGCATGGAACAGCCTCTTCCTGCTCTTCAGAGACAAATGCCTGCTAAGCCCATGCCAAAAGTGGAAAAGGTGGAACTGTTTAGTGGTGGCTTTGGCCAAATGCCCCCTGTAAAGATGGAGCGTGGGCATGGAGATGTCATCTGTGTTGAATCTGATGAAGAGAACTCAGAAGCAAAGAAGATGCCAGATCTAGTGCCATACTCGGGGGGTGCACAGTCAGCAATGCAGGACACAGTAGAAGATGACAAAACCAAGGCTCTACAGGCAATCATGAATCAGGCTTTGAATGAAGCACGTGGGGTGAGCTCCAGCCTTCCTGATAGTTACCAAGGTGATAGTTTCCAGGGTGACAGTAATTACATCGGTTCCTTTCAGACTTCTTCCGGAATCTACAATGAATCAGTTGTAAAGAAGATGGAGCCTGTGTCCTCTTCTCAGCTGACGGAATCTGATTTGGCATATGATACTTCAGAACTTGGTGGTACACAGTTTGTGGATGATTTTAACAGTGGACTCGACATGAAGCCATTTTTTGACCAGAATCCATTGCAGATGTCATGGGATGCTTCAGCTCCACCACAGTCCATGTCAAGCCCCTCTTGGCACCTCTCTTCATCACAATCACAAACTCCAACAAGGTCCTCTGGTCATTCGGTTGGGTCGCCATCTTGGATTAAAACTGAAAACACTCAAGTCCGACAGAAAATGGTAAGATCTTCAAATCTAATGATCACCCAATCAGTTTAAAAACTTATGAATATTAATAATAATAATAATAAGACAATTTATATAGCGCCGTAACACGGCCGAGGCCGAAGAAAAGGGCGCTGTACATAAGTTCAGGCGACAATAGAAAATTAACTACAGTCATACGATAATTTAAATAGAAACGTTTTAAGCCCTTTCTTAAAGTTATCCAAGGATGGAGCATTCTTCACGTGGTCAGGAAGGCTATCGAGAAAGAGCTTTCACCAAACCGCGTGGTAGACCTTGGGACCTGCAGTTGGTTCCTCGACGAGGACCTCAGCCGACATCTGTTCTTATTATCTCCGACTCGAATACAAAATTCGGAGATGTAGTCTGGCATGAGGCCATTCAGTGCCTTGAAAGTGATCAGACATAGTTTGTATGTTATCCATTGAGGAACGCGCAGCCAGTGCAGATTGTCGCGCAGCAGGTCACTAATATGATCGGATGGTGTCTGGCCGTAGATGACACGTGCTGCAGAGTTCAGCACTGACTGCACCTGATCTAGCTGGCAAGCAGGCAGCCCCGATAGTAGGCTGTTGCAGTAGTCAACCCTGGAGACTATGAAGCTGTTGACCAGGGTGATGGCTGTCGAGGTAGGAATCAGTCTGCGGATGGACTTTATTCGACGCAGTTGATAGAAACAGCCCCGAACAAGTTGACTCACATGGGCCGACCTGGTCAAACAGCTGTCGAAGTGTACTCCAAGGTTGCGGATGGTGTCGGCTGGTCGAACTACTGCCTCGTTGACGGCGAATGAACTGTCGTTGAGTAGATGCTGACGTCGGAGAGTGGTGCACCATAGGAACTCAGACTTCGATGGATTGAGTCTGAGACGGTTGGAAGCCATCCACTCCGAAATGCGTTCAATACACAGCAGCACTCTCTGTTTCAACTCCGCGGTTTGCGTTACCTCACAGAAGAAGTAGAGTTGTGTATCGTCCGCATAGAAGTGGTGGAGGAGACCATGGGCTTGTATAATCTTCTCCACATCAGCTGTGTATAGCACGAAGAGGAGGGGCCCGAGGACTGATCCCTGTGGGACGCCACAGGTGACCAGTCTAGGTGGTGTTGCCTCCCCGGCCAAGTGGACAGATTGAGTGCGGCCTCTGATATAGGATTCAAGCCAATTCAGCATTTCATCCTTGACTCCGAACGTGCGCGACAGACGCTCGAGCAGGATGTCATGGTCAACAGTGTCAAATGCAGCCGACATGTCAAGAAGTGACAGAAGTGCTAGTTGGCCCGAATCGATGGCGTTAACTAAATCAGAGAAAACTTTAAGAAGTGCCGTTTCGGTGGAGTGGCCGCGCCTGTATGCAGACTGGAATCGAGGGAGAAGGTGCGATTCAGACAGGTACTCGGTGAGCTGTTGGTGAGCAATCCGCTCGAGCACTTTTGAGATGAAAGTTAAGTTGGAGACCGGTCTGAAATTCGCAGGCGACGACTCATCGATTCCAGCTGTCCAGTAGTTGTCCAAAGGCTAATGTGCTAAAGTGGAGACCCAATCAGTTTCTGCAGTTTGGTTCCACTAGCATGCTTGCCAAACATGGCTTGTAACAAAACAAGTACCAATCTTCAGAGATAGAGTTGCTTGTGCTTCACACCCATGGCTGCCTCCCAAATTTGGCTTAAAGGACTGATCCTTTTCACAGCTGTTTTTTTCATGATTACTAAATACATCCTTTCCTTTTGTATTCAGGTAATATCACAGACTTCCATAGACTACATTAATAGTGTACATAATTCATCAGACATATACTACTTGAGCAGATCTTAATTTGTCAGACTTGCCAGTACTTGGCAGGTCCAATGATTGCAGCATTCAGGCCATCCCAAAAGTGTGACATTTTTCTCCTTTGGAAGTTGAGTTGCTATCTGTGCATGTCTGCAACCATGTTGGCCATAGTTATGTCTATCGCACTAGCTACATGCGCATTCGTGATATATGCCAACTTCGATCCATACTTGATTATGAAACTGCCTGTACAATAGAGCTTTTAGCCCTTAAATCAGCTATACTCGATACCAATACTTTTTTGCTGTGCATGGTTCCCCTTCCAGTTTTCTATGAGAAGCTGTGATTGACAAGGGCAAAGTACTTTTCATGGCACTTCTTGTTCTATTGTAAAGTGTATGGTTTTGAATTTCTATTACTGCATGTCCTATTGCAGTCGACAATAAAACTGGCTGGTTTAGTTTAATAATTTGTGTGAATTTGTGGCTTTGAAATTTTTTGAAGTTAAATAGTAAAAATGAGCAGGCCTGCTGAAACGAAGAAAGCTAAGGCAACATCTGAGCAGAATGGTCAAAGGCCTCTTCAAATATGTCAGCCTGAGTGAATCCGAGTTGTTCATTCCAAACTCCACTGCTGCAATTCCCTTTTCTGTGATAGTGACTCAAATGAATTGTCTTCAGATAATCCAGAATGCTCTTTCCCATGCAGTCACGAAAACCCTAAACACATCACATAACGCCTTCTTGGCCAAAGTCCTTCGGTGCGTCTACTACAAAATTGTATCTCTTGCCTACAATGCCCTTCAGGCTTCACAACCTTCTTACCTTTGCAAGCTACTCACTATCCAACTGCCCAGTTCTTGTTCTTCCTCATAAATTTCTGTATCTCGACCTCCAGTCTCTTCCTCTCTCAGAACCTGCAATTGCTTATGAAACTATGCTGTGCTAGCTCTATGGAATGAACTTCTGAAAGACCTCTGTCATTTTGCTAATCCTCCATTGTCACATGTAAACATGAGCTTATCTCCAAATTGCCCTCTATTCTGGAGAGTTTCACCACGGACTGAAAACCGGGGTTTTCTTACCATCCTATCTCGCACGTAATCCTGGACCATATTACAACCACTGTTGCCATCATAATCGCTTTCCACCTTATAAAACATGCTGTCTGCTCTGGCCTGACCCCAACGTTCTGATCTGGCATTGAAACCTGCTTACCAGCCTGGATCTTATGGACTTGGTTTGATGTGGTGCCAGTGAATAAGCTGCTCTCCCTGAACGCTTTTGTGGCATTACGTTACATATCATCATTTTAATCCATTAGTTGGTCACATGTGGAAGTTGCTTGATAATTCTCATATGTTTAGACTTTTTAAGGCTTGATAATTCTCATATGTTTAGACTTTTAGACTTTTTAAGCTATTCTGTTTTCTGCCATTGATCTCGTGTGTTTTTGGATCATGTTTGGGCACAAGTCCCCAAAGCCTCGTGCACTAACATTGGTCTGGTCCACCTACTTGGGGAAACAGATTCCCAGCTGGACAGTGTTGGGGTGTTGAGGCACCAACTGTCTATCATGGAGATGTTCTACGACTCATTGGCTGGCTGCTGAAGAATGTGTACTTCACTGAGCCAGTGGCCAGAGACATGTCCAGCGCTGTGTCTTCTACCATCTGCAAGGGACTGCTGGACAGTGAGTGGGGTCTGATTGCTGCAAACTTCATCACCTGTCATAATTCCTTTCTTTGATGCTATGCAGTCCAGGAACTCTGTTGGTTGAGCTCTGTAGTCATCCAAGCACTGTTTGCATGCGTACGAACTTTTGTTCTTAATGACTTCAACATTTATTTAGGCTAGTATAGGCAAAAGTGTGTGACATGAGATAAAAGGTGCTATATTAAACATCTAGATACATATATACATTTTCAATGCAGGGCAAATTTGTAAACTTTTATCTGCCCAACCTTTTGTACAGCAGTTCTTTGACATTCTTATGTCTAGTAGGCTGCTTTTTTGAGTCTGTGGACCAACTTGGAATTGAACCAGATTTACAGCTGATGGCCTACTGTCAATAACTTTGTACCACGTGCATCAAATGCTGCTTTTCACATTTCCAATTCTTGCTGCTGTTTGTGAGTTATAAATGTTTAATGGTATAACCATGTGGTACTGCACTGCTTTTAAATCAAAATCAACACAAGTTTGTCCTTGAAAGTAGGGAAAATTAAAATTAATAAATTTAATAATGCATGTGTACAGTGGTGTATCAGTTCAAATGTTTTAGGTTCAGATACAAGCAGTGTCTTTTTTGTGTAAAACATTGTGCTTTTGAGAAGTTCAAAAATGCGCTATAAAAATATTTGAATGAAATTGACTGGCAGCTGTTCTAAGCATTTTCAGCTTGTTCATGTAAGACCTGCTAAGAGAAGCCTGAAATTTCTGATTTTCATGGAAATTTGCTTTCTTTGAGAATAGTACGTTCAAATATTGTTTCAAAGCATAAGACATACTCATAAAATTGTTTAATGGCCAATCATAGAAATTTGTATGTTGTGTTTATATGTTATTTACTTAGTGAGGCAAATGTAACTCACAGCGGTTAGATTGCACTTTTGATTAATTCTGATATGCACATATGATGCAGCTGGTTTAAGCTCTGTTCTTGTTCTCTGTTCTATATATGGCTGATGTGATTTTCATTCAAAGTTTATTTATTTCCAGTTGTTTGCTTATGCACTAGCTTTTCATGAATTTGCACGCACTGTAGGGCGAGTCTGTGCACTTTTCTTCATACATTGCAATACATTATACATGCAACTGAAATATGATAATGCCCAATTACAAAGTTCAGAAGTGTCTTTCATCTCTATGCCTTGCATTTTTTACATGACTTGCAATATGGTGTGCTAACAAATGCATATTAATGCATGGTTAGTCAGCCATGATTTTGAATCCAATTAACTTACAAATTAACCAGCTTTGGATTTCTGAGGGGCTTCACTCACTTTCCGAAGAGATGATTTTGTCAGCCACGGTCATGAAAGTAACTGGGCAGTGGTAACCGATGACTGTGAAGATCTTCCAAATGTTTTGCATCTACCTGTCAACTTTGATGAACCTCTGAGAGATTAAGGCAGTCTCTGCAAGTTGCCGTCTTCTATCTTCTGGACAATTTTTGGACTAAGGAGTCGGAAATGTTATGAACTGTTGACTTTGGATGGAATTTCGTCGAACAGCATCCTGTCATTGAATCAAAGCCTTGTCCAGCTCAATGTGTTTTGACTATGAACAAACTTGACCTTGGATAACTCGGCACTGCGGCACCCATACTAATAAATGCTGCTGAATGGTTTCGAGTTAAAAGACGCTAAACACATGTTTAGTTGTTACATTACACTGATGATTTTGAGCATATGATCATAATTTACACAAATTCTATGGCCCGCAATGGAAGATGATTAAACTTTTTGTACTTGTGTTTGGACAGTTGGTCTTCCTGCTGTTTGGTCTGGTCTTTGCCAGGCATTTCTGTCAGGTAGCAGTCCTGCTTTCAAATAGACATTTTATTGGGAAGAGGCTTCTGAAGAACAATTTTGGTGTTTGTTTTGGCACAGAAAATGTCTTCTTGTCCTGGATCAATCAGAGCTGATGAGAATGGTGAGGAGGAGGAGGAGGATATGGAGGGAAATGATGGATTGCAGCCTACCAGTGTATCACGTGGCATTGTTTACCCCAAATGGAAAGTAATTCCAGTGATGAACTTCATGTGCAGCTTGTGTGGCCAGTCGTTCCGACATAAATCGAGTCTGCTTCGTCATCAGATCACAGGCCACGGACGTCAGAAGAAGAAGCGAGGTCGCCAAGGGATTTTCTCATTGAACTTTCCCTAAAGTTGGCAGATGCTTCCACATTTCAAGAATTGGACTGCATTGATGTTTTGGCCTGCAAACCAGAAATCTGAATTTACCATTTTGATGTGCAATATGCTGAACAACACTGTGACCGTTACCCTCTCCTCAGCTTTCATTAGGAAACATTTCACAAGATCTGGCCATGTGACATTGAGTACCTTTTGTCTTGGCTATACTTATTTGATGAATTTCGTCCATGTAAATTTCTACGCTTTTAACGCAAGAACCATTTCCAGACCATTCAAACTGTGAACTCTGTTCTTTTGAATAATCAGAGGTATTTTTGGAGGTTTCTAGTAAACTGGTACAGTCAAATAAAGGTTTAACTTTATAAGTTTTTAAACATTGTTTAACAGAAGTTAGTCACTAGAATTAAGCATTGTTGGGAATTGGAGGCATTTGGCTGATCTTATTGCATGTTAGTAGAAGTGGTTTCTGGATTAAATTCAGTTGATTTAACTTGTAGCTGATGAATGTGATGCGAAACAAAGCCACACCATTAAGATCACCACAGCTGTTGGCGTCTGGCAGTGCCTATTCTTCCCCACAGCATAACTTAAGTCTTGCAGTTCCTTTGCACCCTGCTGGCACTGCATCAATCCAGCAGCAGCAAGATGCAAGTGGCAGCTGGAAATCAGTAACAACAACAAAGTTCATCTGTAACATCAACAACTGCGAAAAAGAGTTCACCACAAAACGAGCAATGCGTCACCACCAGAAAACACTTCATGGGGCAGTCATGGGAGGTCAAAGTGCTTCAGAGTCACCAGTTAGTGCGTCGAATTTCCAATATGACACCTCAGATGTGTAACGAAACTGCCTGTTGTTGGTAAACTGCAGCTTTAAAGGCCACGAGAGTTAGCTGAAATGTGCACTTTGCTGTAGTTACAAGGTTCATTCTAGTTTTCTTTGTGTAAGCAAGGACAGGATGTCCTGTTGCTAAAATTGATAAACTTAAGAAATCCATGGCAGTGCTATATAAGAATTGCATTTATCGTTCCCAGAATTTGTTGTTGTAAAAGATTCATTTTAGAGGTTCTTTCACTTCTGTGAATAAACTGTTTTAATTCTCCTTTTCAATATTGAAAAGTTGAAGGTTATTTTAGTTTAGCAGTCCACATGTTGTTACACAAATGTTATTGGTCGTACTGAAACACAAGACAGAACATTATTATAATCTGTGAAAGGTTTTAGCTACTTGTGTTATGCTATTAGCTACTTGTGTTATGTTAGGCTCAAGTCAATTGTTTAAGTCAAGTGTAATGATAACTGCAGACTGATGTCATTAGTAGTTCCCTGATCCTGTTTAATGTTTACAGCCATTCATTATATGAGCCATAAATTGTATACAATGGCCTAAATGAAGCTCTGCGATGAGTATATCATAAATTAGCTTTAAAGTAGCCATCAGTATCTGTCATACAGGGTAAGCACCGATCACTAGCCTCAGCCTGAACCATTTCAGCATGATTACTTTCAAATCCACCTTACCTGAACTTCCTAAGGGCCAAAGGAAAATAAAATATTTAGCTGATTGATGTGATACATCCACCTATTGAATTTTGTGAAAGCAGTTGTGTGTTTTTTAGGGTTTGTATATTAGCACCCATGATCAGGCATCCAGGGTTGTAACGATTTCATGTGTGGAGTGTCAGAGGAAATACTAATGACAATTGGCAGACATTGTACAATGTAAGTAGTGCAACACTTGCATAGATCTTGTAAGTCAAGATCCAAGTATGTACAGGCATGAGGCAGCTCTACAAGCGACCAGTTCTTAATTAACCTACTTCAACTTATTTATGAAGTCTGAAGGGCACTGCCTTCTGAATTTAAACCAAGTTATTATCTAGTGAACACTAAATGCTCAAAACCCAAGGTGCAGTGAACCTTGAAAACTTGGCATTAACCTGTATTGGTGCTTCAGAGAGAGCAGGCTACGGTTCTGCTGCAGGAGACAATCTGATCACTTAGGATGTAATTTATTAAATGGAATTGGAATTGACTATGACCACGCTTCCAGCTGATATCCTCCTCTGTTGCTGTTCAATCAGGTAGGCATCTGCTTGCTCTTCTGTCCTCCCACTTTCCTTAATTATTACTTTTTCAGTTCTTATACACAGTTTGGCATGATCTGTGAATTTCTGTAACACAAAATCATTCATGCATTTAGCCCCAGTTTTTCAATAGTTCGCGAAATCACTTGTTTTAAAGCATCAGTATCATCCTCCACAACATTGAAACATTTAGTACTTATCATTCAGAAGAATATGCATTACTGCTTAGAGCCATAGTAACAGGTCTTATTCTAATACAGTATCAGTAGATTGGCTGACACTGTTACACAGTAGCACTTTGAAACAGTGTCTGGAAAATTCAGATAGAATGCCCATAGGTATGTCTGGTAATAAATGATGACCTACATTACCAGACAGTTGTACCTATGAACACTGTTGCCCATAGTATATGGCCTTTTATAGTAAAGAGACAAACCGTTCAGGTCAATTGTTTAAGTGGCATTTAATGTGCTTTGATACCAAATAGATGAAACAGTGTCAAATAACCATACAAGTTGCATTACTTTTGAATGTATCCAGATAGGTGAACTTGAGCATTATTACAGTGACGTTACAAAAGTTCATACATTATATTATATTAGACTTGTTAACGGCATTGCCTGTAAAACCGTCCAGGTCGTGTACCTTTTAGGCACAGCATTAGGCTACTAGGTCCTCCGATAGCCTCACTCTGGTGATATAGCACAGACTTAAGTATAAACTTGGCAGAACAAAAGAGCGTTCTTAGGTGGCTGGGTAAACATTCGTGCACCATCTACCGATACTCGTGCATTATGTATTAAATGGCGCTATAGAAGTTATAACAGATTAGATTTTGACCATCTGTTTTTGAGACTCGTGTTGTCTGATGTTACCAGTTTTTGAAATGCCACAGTGCCACGTATTATTTGATAGTGCGTGAAGTAATTTGGTTAGTTTCTCTGTTTTTGTTTGAGAAACAGTCGGTCTGTGCAGACATGCAATCTTCTTCACGCTTTGTAGAAAAGACCCGCAGAACAAGCTGTCGAAAAGCAGGCGAAGCTTCCTGCCACCAGAGCTCGGAATCCCATGCTGGCAATATCACCTGCATCAACAGACAATGAAATAGTCAGATGGGCTACACACAGCCTCAAATCGAATACTTTAGGCTGCAATTCGTCACCAATGATTTTCCTAATTCCGTCAAAATTAGCAGCAATCCACAGTTAATGAACAGATTCGTATTCAATCCAATTTGTCTTGTCTTTGCCATCTGCCTATCTAATCTAATACGAGAACTTCTGTTGATGACAATCGATGATCGCTTCTAAATGCAGTTGATGCTCATGCCGAAATTCGGAGTGACTCAGGTAAACAAAAACCGAAGAGCAATGGCTAGGCGGAGACGTGGGAGCAATCATCAAGAGAAATGCATTTAGGTAGAAATCAATGTTCAGTTTCATTCTACGAAACGAACATGTTCAAGAAGAACGTTTAAAAGTCTGAGGCCAGCAACGGAAAAGGTGCACCTGCCAATAACTGTCTGCGTCTTGGGTTCGATGATCTATAGGAGACCATCAGAGAACCTCGTCGAGTAGGCCT